>OY740717.1:62242843-62290782 GCA_963513945.1 Hydrotaea diabolus | reverse complement strand
TAAAGTAAAGTAAAGTAAAGTAAAGTAAAGTAAAGTAAAGTAAAGTAAAGTAAAGTAAAGTAAAGTAAAGTAAAGTAAAGTAAAGTAAAGTAAAGTAAAGTAAAGTAAAGTAAAGTAAAGTAAAGTAAAGTAAAGTAAAGTAAAGTAAAGTAAAGTAAAGTAAAGTAAAGTAAAGTAAAGTAAAGTAAAGTAAAGTAAAGTAAAGTAAAGTAAAGTAAAGTAAAGTAAAGTAAAGTAAAGTAAAGTAAAGTAAAGTAAAGTAAAGTAAAGTAAAGTAAAGTAAAGTAAAGTAAAGTAAAGTAAAGTAAAGTAAAGTAAAGTAAAGTAAAGTAAAGTAAAGTAAAGTAAAGTAAAGTAAAGTAAAGTAAAGTAAAGTAAAGTAAAGTAAAGTAAAGTAAAGTAAAGTAAAGTAAAGTAAAGTAAAGTAAAGTAAAGTAAAGTAAAGTAAAGTAAAGTAAAGTAAAGTAAAGTAAAGTAAAGTAAAGTAAAGTAAAGTAAAGTAAAGTAAAGTAAAGTAAAGTAAAGTAAAGTAAAGTAAAGTAAAGTAAAGTAAAGTAAAGTAAAGTAAAGTAAAGTAAAGTAAAGTAAAGTAAAGTAAAGTAAAGTAAAGTAAAGTAAAGTAAAGTAAAGTAAAGTAAAGTAAAGTAAAGTAAAGTAAAGTAAAGTAAAGTAAAGTAAAGTAAAGTAAAGTAAAGTAAAGTAAAGTAAAGTAAAGTAAAGTAAAGTAAAGTAAAGTAAAGTAAAGTAAAGTAAAGTAAAGTAAAGTAAAGTAAAGTAAAGTAAAGTAAAGTAAAGTAAAGTAAAGTAAAGTAAAGTAAAGTAAAGTAAAGTAAAGTAAAGTAAAGTAAAGTAAAGTAAAGTAAAGTAAAGTAAAGTAAAGTAAAGTAAAGTAAAGTAAAGTAAAGTAAAGTAAAGTAAAGTAAAGTAAAGTAAAGTAAAGTAAAGTAAAGTAAAGTAAAGTAAAGTAAAGTAAAGTAAAGTAAAGTAAAGTAAAGTAAAGTAAAGTAAAGTAAAGTAAAGTAAAGTAAAGTAAAGTAAAGTAAAGTAAAGTAAAGTAAAGTAAAGTAAAGTAAAGTAAAGTAAAGTAAAGTAAAGTAAAGTAAAGTAAAGTAAAGTAAAGTAAAGTAAAGTAAAGTAAAGTAAAGTAAAGTAAAGTAAAGTAAAGTAAAGTAAAGTAAAGTAAAGTAAAGTAAAGTAAAGTAAAGTAAAGTAAAGTAAAGTAAAGTAAAGTAAAGTAAAGTAAAGTAAAGTAAAGTAAAGTAAAGTAAAGTAAAGTAAAGTAAAGTAAAGTAAAGTAAAGTAAAGTAAAGTAAAGTAAAGTAAAGTAAAGTAAAGTAAAGTAAAGTAAAGTAAAGTAAAGTAAAGTAAAGTAAAGTAAAGTAAAGTAAAGTAAAGTAAAGTAAAGTAAAGTAAAGTAAAGTAAAGTAAAGTAAAGTAAAGTAAAGTAAAGTAAAGTAAAGTAAAGTAAAGTAAAGTAAAGTAAAGTAAAGTAAAGTAAAGTAAAGTAAAGTAAAGTAAAGTAAAGTAAAGTAAAGTAAAGTAAAGTAAAGTAAAGTAAAGTAAAGTAAAGTAAAGTAAAGTAAAGTAAAGTAAAGTAAAGTAAAGTAAAGTAAAGTAAAGTAAAGTAAAGTAAAGTAAAGTAAAGTAAAGTAAAGTAAAGTAAAGTAAAGTAAAGTAAAGTAAAGTAAAGTAAAGTAAAGTAAAGTAAAGTAAAGTAAAGTAAAGTAAAGTAAAGTAAAGTAAAGTAAAGTAAAGTAAAGTAAAGTAAAGTAAAGTAAAGTAAAGTAAAGTAAAGTAAAGTAAAGTAAAGTAAAGTAAAGTAAAGTAAAGTAAAGTAAAGTAAAGTAAAGTAAAGTAAAGTAAAGTAAAGTAAAGTAAAGTAAAGTAAAGTAAAGTAAAGTAAAGTAAAGTAAAGTAAAGTAAAGTAAAGTAAAGTAAAGTAAAGTAAAGTAAAGTAAAGTAAAGTAAAGTAAAGTAAAGTAAAGTAAAGTAAAGTAAAGTAAAGTAAAGTAAAGTAAAGTAAAGTAAAGTAAAGTAAAGTAAAGTAAAGTAAAGTAAAGTAAAGTAAAGTAAAGTAAAGTAAAGTAAAGTAAAGTAAAGTAAAGTAAAGTAAAGTAAAGTAAAGTAAAGTAAAGTAAAGTAAAGTAAAGTAAAGTAAAGTAAAGTAAAGTAAAGTAAAGTAAAGTAAAGTAAAGTAAAGTAAAGTAAAGTAAAGTAAAGTAAAGTAAAGTAAAGTAAAGTAAAGTAAAGTAAAGTAAAGTAAAGTAAAGTAAAGTAAAGTAAAGTAAAGTAAAGTAAAGTAAAGTAAAGTAAAGTAAAGTAAAGTAAAGTAAAGTAAAGTAAAGTAAAGTAAAGTAAAGTAAAGTAAAGTAAAGTAAAGTAAAGTAAAGTAAAGTAAAGTAAAGTAAAGTAAAGTAAAGTAAAGTAAAGTAAAGTAAAGTAAAGTAAAGTAAAGTAAAGTAAAGTAAAGTAAAGTAAAGTAAAGTAAAGTAAAGTAAAGTAAAGTAAAGTAAAGTAAAGTAAAGTAAAGTAAAGTAAAGTAAAGTAAAGTAAAGTAAAGTAAAGTAAAGTAAAGTAAAGTAAAGTAAAGTAAAGTAAAGTAAAGTAAAGTAAAGTAAAGTAAAGTAAAGTAAAGTAAAGTAAAGTAAAGTAAAGTAAAGTAAAGTAAAGTAAAGTAAAGTAAAGTAAAGTAAAGTAAAGTAAAGTAAAGTAAAGTAAAGTAAAGTAAAGTAAAGTAAAGTAAAGTAAAGTAAAGTAAAGTAAAGTAAAGTAAAGTAAAGTAAAGTAAAGTAAAGTAAAGTAAAGTAAAGTAAAGTAAAGTAAAGTAAAGTAAAGTAAAGTAAAGTAAAGTAAAGTAAAGTAAAGTAAAGTAAAGTAAAGTAAAGTAAAGTAAAGTAAAGTAAAGTAAAGTAAAGTAAAGTAAAGTAAAGTAAAGTAAAGTAAAGTAAAGTAAAGTAAAGTAAAGTAAAGTAAAGTAAAGTAAAGTAAAGTAAAGTAAAGTAAAGTAAAGTAAAGTAAAGTAAAGTAAAGTAAAGTAAAGTAAAGTAAAGTAAAGTAAAGTAAAGTAAAGTAAAGTAAAGTAAAGTAAAGTAAAGTAAAGTAAAGTAAAGTAAAGTAAAGTAAAGTAAAGTAAAGTAAAGTAAAGTAAAGTAAAGTAAAGTAAAGTAAAGTAAAGTAAAGTAAAGTAAAGTAAAGTAAAGTAAAGTAAAGTAAAGTAAAGTAAAGTAAAGTAAAGTAAAGTAAAGTAAAGTAAAGTAAAGTAAAGTAAAGTAAAGTAAAGTAAAGTAAAGTAAAGTAAAGTAAAGTAAAGTAAAGTAAAGTAAAGTAAAGTAAAGTAAAGTAAAGTAAAGTAAAGTAAAGTAAAGTAAAGTAAAGTAAAGTAAAGTAAAGTAAAGTAAAGTAAAGTAAAGTAAAGTAAAGTAAAGTAAAGTAAAGTAAAGTAAAGTAAAGTAAAGTAAAGTAAAGTAAAGTAAAGTAAAGTAAAGTAAAGTAAAGTAAAGTAAAGTAAAGTAAAGTAAAGTAAAGTAAAGTAAAGTAAAGTAAAGTAAAGTAAAGTAAAGTAAAGTAAAGTAAAGTAAAGTAAAGTAAAGTAAAGTAAAGTAAAGTAAAGTAAAGTAAAGTAAAGTAAAGTAAAGTAAAGTAAAGTAAAGTAAAGTAAAGTAAAGTAAAGTAAAGTAAAGTAAAGTAAAGTAAAGTAAAGTAAAGTAAAGTAAAGTAATGTAAAGTAAAGTAAAGTAAAGTAAAGTAAAGTAAAGTAAAGTAAAGTAAAGTAAAGTAAAGTAAAGTAAAGTAAAGTAAAGTAAAGTAAAGTAAAGTAAAGTAAAGTAAAGTAAAGTAAAGTAAAGTAAAGTAAAGTAAAGTAAAGTAAAGTAAAGTAAAGTAAAGTAAAGTAAAGTAAAGTAGAGTAGAGTAGAGTAGAGTAGAGTAGAGTAGAGTATAGTAGAGTAGAGTAGAGAGTAGAGTAGAGTAGAGTAGAGTAGAGTAGAGTAGAGTAGAGTAGAGTAGAGTAGAGTAGAGTAGAGTAGAGTAGAGTAGAGTAGAGTAGAGAGGAGAGTAGAGTAGAGTAGAGTAGAGTAGAGAGTAGAGTAGAGTAGAGTAGAGTAGAGTAGAGTAGAGTAGAGTAGAGTAGAGTAGAGTAGAGTAGAGTAGAGTAGAGTAGAGTAGAGTAGAGTAGAGTAGAGTAGAGTAGAGTAGAGTAGAGAGGAGAGTAGAGTAGAGGAGATTTGAATTGAATTGGGGTGGTGGGAAACGGAAAAAGAGGGGGGTGGTGGGAAAAAGTGTAAGTGAGGAGGAAAAATATAAAATTATTTTGTTGCATCTTTTAGGCGTTTTTAAATATCAAATAACGGTCTTATCAATTTGAAATTAATATACCCACCACACACAACTAGAGTCCAGAGTCGGCGCTGACACCACCCGACATAATTGGATCTGCCACAGAGACAGAGTTGCCACTAATCACCGTAAGATGGCGCAACCATCCTACCTAGCATAGACACAAACCAACTGCGGTTTTACGCGATTTTCAGATATGGCAACACTGGTCTTTTTGGTCCCCCATTTCATTTCACGCATTTGCTCCGATCTGGCAACACTGGTCTTTTTGGTCCCCCATTTCCCTACTACTGGAATGCATACAACCACTTGAAAGTAAAGAACAACAAGAGATCGCAAGAGTTACACTTACATTACTTACTTAGTAGGGACATAAATACTGTTACAACATTGAACACACCCATTTCAATAGTAGAACTGAACGTACCCCGTTAATGTCATATGGGTTTTGAAAGCTAACCTCAATAGCGTTAGTCTGTAACTGGAGTTTAAAATTGTTTCAACTCGCTGTATCAGCGCTTTTCAAGTGTGAATTGAAAAAAGCGATATTTTCAAAACGCTCCGGCCACTAGTGATTAGCCGCATGTTCGTCTTCCGATGCCTAAAACTGTTTGAGGAGACTGGAGATGTAAAAGAACGCCCAAGCTCTGTTCGAACACCGCATGTCATCAAAGCCCTTAAATCAAGAATTCACAGAAATCCGCTCCGAAAACAGAAAATCATGGCCCGTGAGATGAATATCACGCAAAAGTCCATGAGTCGAATCATTAAAAAAGACTTGGGGCTTTAAAACGACGTACCGGACATTTATTGATTGCAGCTTTAAAAAAAAAGGATTGAAAAATGCAATCGTCTTTTGGTGAAGCACGCTGATAACTTGCACAGAAAAATTTTGTTCACCGATGAAAAATTTTTTACCGTTCAGGGAAAATTTAACAAGCTAAAAAAGTAAGCATCTGAACTGATCCCAAGGGTGGAAAAGGGTCATCACCCAGCTTCAGTCATGGTTTGGTGGGGTGTCTCTTACGATGGGGTCACTGACCTGCATTTCTGCAAACAAGGAGTCAAAACATCGCCAAAGTTTACCAAGAATCCGTTTTGGAAGCTATTATGAAGCCTCTTAACAATTCCTTGTTCCAAAACCACCCATGGACTTTCCAGCAGGATTCTTCGCCGGCCCCTAAGGCGAAAACGTCCCAGGCCTGGCTTTGAAACAATTTGGCAGCGTTCAATTCCTTTAAGAATGGCCCTCAGCTATTGACGATTGGCCAGTGCGACTTAAGGCGTGTGCAAAGGCAAAAGGGGGGCGTTTCGAGTAAGTAGTTCTTTTTGGATACAATAATAAATATATTAAAAAATATTTGGTCCAAAAACATTCAGTACTTTTTATTTTACAGCAACGTGTGTAACAGTATTTATGTATCTGCTAAGTATAGACGACCACTTACACAAAAAAGGCCTTAGCCGAAAAGAAAAACCGGTAATTGACACAGTGACTGGTGCACAAACAGAAGGCTTAAACGTGACCCAACTGTAACTTAAAAAACAGAAATAAACGACTTGTGGGAAAATTATACAATATGAAGATAATAGACACAAACAAGAAAAACCAATTAACGAGTAGGACAGCAAATGCCCCCAGTATCTATAGTCTCCCCAAGATCCACAAAGAGGGCACCCCTTTATGACCTTTATGCTATAAAATAAATGGAATAGATGATATATATTAGAGATTATAGAACTACAGATTTGGTACATTTAAATGGCTGGCGCTTCACTTTGTAAATGGACTGAGACCCCCTGCCACTAATATCAGTCTTCAGTGGTCGGACTGCTTAAAAATTATTTTTTTACCTAGACCAAGTTTATCAATTTCAAAACTCTTTTAAATTCATCCTAGCCTAATGTAGAGATCCATTCCCACTCATATCTACAAATACATATTCATTTGTATGCAATGTGTTGTGCTTCATCATATAATATTATCTAGAATATACACAACACACTCACAGAAAGAGGTGGTGGAGGAGAGGTGGTGAAGAGAGTAAGACAAAAAGGAACAAACCACACCGACGAGACTATAAAGAAGTGAGCTTAGAAGGAATAAAGTCAAAAAGTGAAGGTGGCCATAAAGTAAAAGGATAATAAAATGGGATTTCCCCCGCACTGCTAGCCACGACCAACCCAATGTCCGGCCATCATTTTCGAAACATCGTCGACTGAGTACAACCCAGCCAAAGGAGGACAAATGGATAACGGCCACAAATATTACTCGAACAATTGCCGTAGATATTGTTTGGCTCCGCTGTATCATGGCAAAGCAATTGCCCGAATTTTGGCCATAACAATTTATTTGCCTTTTTCTGTTGTTCTTACAACTCTCATCAAGGATCATTGTGTGTGTGTGAATGATGTGATTTCAATGATTCCGTTTTAACCTCTCCAACCCGAGGAGGAAATTTCCTATGTGTACTGCGAACAACTGCAGAGAAGGTTGATTATCATCAACAAATTTGTCTCGACTTTTCTATTGAACTAAATTGTCTTAAATTAGAGGCTAGGGTGGGGGGAAACTCCAGCTTTTATTATGCAGCACGCCGACAGATAATCAATATTCATGTGGTTTAATGCTTCATTAATAAGTTCCGATTCTGTTTCAATGCATTTCTCATGCAGCACATGTTGTAGGTGCACGAAGAAAAAAAGTATGGTTGGGGGAGTCAATATTTAAAAAGCATCATACAAAACAATATTATGCTCCTCACAACAATAGTATGAATCTCACACAAACATCATATAGTCCCCATACTATATTATGATACACACTCAACCATACAATGATTCCCGTAACCACATTATGAATCAAACCCAACTATACTATGATCGTCAAAACAATAGCCTGTAGGAAGCCTGGTGTGAAGTGTCTCCAAGTCTACCTTATTGTCTAATATTTTGGTTGACTTTTTACTGACATCGTCAACAAAGCGTCCACACATTTAATTTTGCCTTTGAGAGTGAGTACACATTGTATCGGAAGAGATTAGATATAGTTCACGGATATAGCTCCGAATTGTTTTTTTTACATTTTAGGGCGGTAGGAAAATGATGTGAAACATTTCCCCAGCCATTCCAAAAGATCATGCTCTAAAAGCAGAATATCGAGTGCCGCCTCGCATTGTGTTAATGAATTGCAGATATATAACCAGTATTTCGATGACCTTTCAACAAATCCAATTTCGCCTCGATCCGATAAGAAATAAGGAAGATATACACGTATAAACACGTATATAAAGAGTGGTTAAATTTTAAGGGCCGATATTGATTTTGAATAAAACACAAATTATTAAGGAAGTTATTGTCATTTCTTTTACTTATATTACGATAATATTGGTATGGTTCAATTATGAATGGAACAAAATATCGGCCAAATGGCCGCCGCGACCTCGGCGGCACACCTCCAAACTTTCCAAACTTTCGACGACGCTGAGGCATAATTGAGGTTCTATGAGGTTAAAGTGCCGAATTATCTCATCCTTTAGCACTTGAATTGTTGCTGGCTTATCGACGTAAACTTTTTCTTTCAAATAACTCCAAAGAAAGAAGTCCAACGGTGTCGAATCTCGTGATCTTGGAGGCCAATTAACATCGCCACGACGGCCATTGAATTTGTCGAGCAAAAGAGCCATTGTTTCGTTAGCTGTGTGGCAAGTGGCTCCGTCCTGTTGAAACCACATATCGTCCACATCCATATCTTCCAATTCGGGCCATAAAAAGTTCATTATCATCTCACGATAGCGAACACCACTTACAGCAACTGCCTAACCGGCCTTATTTTGGAAAAAATACGGCCCGACGACGCCGCCAGCCCATAAACCGCACCAAACACTCACTCTTTGTGGGTGCATTATTTTTTCGACAATCACTCTTGGATTATCATTCGCCCGAATGCGGCAATTCTGCTTATTGACGAATCCACTGAGGTGAAAATGTGCCTCATCACTAAAGATGATTTTCTTCGAAAATTTAACAGCCACTGTTGCCATTTTTCCCACAATTTTGACCATTAATGCAGACCATAGTTTAAATTGAGTTAGTCTGAAATTGAGAAATGTTAAATGAAATGCAGATAAAACTTGACGTTAAGGTGTGTTTCACATTTAACATCGGCCTTTAAAATATAACCACCCTTTATATTTTTAAAGTTAGGGGCACGTAACTGGAGAAATATGAAATTTTTCACATAATTATTTTCTTTTACAAATTTAATGTCCTTAAATTAGAGATTGTATCGAAATCGAACTGGATATACAAATTCCCAATGCAGACAACAATTTTGACAAAGAAGTAGTAAAAGACTGGTTCCAATGTCATAAATGGATTCTCAATGACAAACACATGTTAAGTGTCTACTTATTTAAATATGTATATAGCAGAATGCATTGCCTGGGGTATAATTTTTCAGTAGTTCTTACTGGTGACAAAGTCAACAGTGAATCACTACAGTTTTACTATCGAACCTCACAACCATAGTATGTTTCACATACGACCATACACACTCGCAGCCCTATTATAAAACCACTCAACCATAGTTTGATCCCACTCAACGATGCTGTAATCCCCAAAATTATTTATTTGGACTAAGTTATGTTGTTATTCAACAGTAAAGATTTTTTTTAAGAAAATTATATAAAAAGCATTCAATTCAAAATTATAGGAGTGAGTCATATAACAATAGAAAAAATCCGTTTAAAAAACGTGTTTCATTCGTTGAAAATATTTCAGTTATAATCGTACAAATCCAAAGCAGTTTGTTGGAAAACTTTTAGTTTATATATATAAATACTAATGTTGCCTAAGATTAGTTGCTATAAAATTGTACCTAAAACAATATTTATATTTATAAAAAATACAATCATACGATATGATTGCCTTAATCATATTTTTGTTCACATAAAACTTAAATAACATTACTCTTTCCGCACCAACTATATGTGATGCGCAAAATAGAAAGGGACCTAAGATTAAAAACCAGTTTTGTTCAGGAGAGCCATTTAAAAGATTATATCCCTTTCTATTTGCGCTTAGAATCGTCGACTTCATTTTAATAAAACTCGAATATCTCTGGGAGGGAACACTTTTCGGGCATGGGATCGGTCTCATTCGTAGCTCAGATGTAACGACATTTTTAGAACAAACCAGTCAGATATACGAGTACAAATTAAAAATTCGGCATAAAGAAAGGATGTGGGACCCAGAATGCCGGTGTGAATATGGTGAATTTAGTATGCAATGGTCTGGACGACGGTTACGGTGGGGAAGCGGAAGTATTCTATGACTTTTAAAAAACCTTCGATGAAATATTGATTTAAAAGCTTCTATACTATTGCATTGTGGGCAACTATCTACAACTGCTTAACATTTACTCGTATTTACATGAAGGAAAGTAGCATGTGAAATAAGAGATCTCTAAAAGCTTTTTGGCGTGCCAGGAACATGTTGTACCTCAGGACAGTGTTCTTGGTCCTCTGTTATTCAAAACTCAGGCTTCACGGTACTCTAATTATGTATGCATATGACATAAGCCTCTTTTATCCATACAATTATGATGTTATATTAAAAGCACAGATAGAACATGATGCTGAGCTTATTTTTGAATAAAGTCGAATCAACAAACTGATGTTATATAAAGAAAAAAACCAAACTATAACGATTGCGCCCACGTTGTACTGAAAGTTATTTCAACGTTCAAATTGGTGACAACACAGAATACGAGTACTCGTATGAATGCAAGGCATTCACTTACAATCTAACAATCTAACTACTCATATTCAGCATCTAAAAAGGAAAGTGGCACCTGCGATTGGTATCATGTACAAATTCAAACATAAGTTTGACAGAAAAACTAAACTATTGATTTATCAACGTTTAATTCATAGTACTTATAATTTTAATTATTTATTAATTATATATGGGGTTAAAAAAAGAACAGAATTTCGAAGCCTGCAGAGATGCAAAAATAGACCTTTAAAAATAGTTTATAATCTTTCATCGCTATTATTATTCAAGAATATTGGCAAAAATATTTTACCATTACATGGACTTTACAAAATGCAACTAGTATTAATGTTCATGTACAAGTCTGTGCAACTGATTGATCACCAAGCAATTTCATTTTTGTGAAATCAAACAGTTTTCAATACCAGGAACAATTTGAATTTATACGTAAAAAGATGAAGACTGGAAACAACTAAGCAGCGCATTGAATACATTGGCTCCATCTACTACAAACTTTTAAGACAACTCCGAGAATCTCAACTTTCAAACTGCAGTTAAAGTCATATTTACTTTCAAATATAGAAATGCATCTAATTCTCTTGTTTTTCCATCTTTGAGTATGTATATTTTTTTTTCTTTGTAACTATAAATTGCCTTTTATTACGCTCTTAATGAATACTCGTATGTAACGCTTACTTTTAAGCACATCGTGATAACCTTTAAAAATTTAAACATATTAAATCTAAAATAAATGAAATAATAATAAAAAATACAAGTGTTACATTTCAACAATATTATTATTGCGGTAATAAGACAGTGGTAGACAATCGCTGGAGCGCAGACGATTTTTTGTATATTTTGGGCTGCTTTATACGAGTATATTGGCCTAATAATGAAAATGCGAATATTTATCATTAAAATGGTTTTACTGTTTTTCAAAGTATTCTCCAGCATGATTTATACACTTTTGCATGCGCTCAAACCAATTGTCGAAGCTCTTTTCACTCCGATTGAGACACCTCCAAAACATGGGTTTTAAACGTTTCAACAGCATCTTCTGGCGACGAAAATCGTTGACCACGCATTTGTTTCATGATGTGCAGGAATAAAAAAAAAGTCATTGGGTGCCATGTCAGGAGTGTACAGACGGATGGCTGGATGACGCATCAATTTGACGTTTTGACCGGTCAAAAAGGCGCTGGTTTGAGCAGATGTGTGGTGAACAAGGATTCGTCTTCTCTTGTTCGTTGTTCAAATGTCTCCAAAGACTTCAGGCAAACAAATTGGGATGTACCACTCAGAATTGACCGCCCTACGTTGCTCAAGCGGAACAGTCGCCACATGACCAGTTTTGCCGAAGAAGTGCTTCTTCCACGAACAACTTTCGTCGGATTTGGCTCATCTTCGAAGACCCACACAGTCGATTGCTGCTTTGTTTCGGACTCATACGCATAGATCCATGATTCGTCACCTGTGACGATCTTATAAAAGTCTTTTGAAGCACCGCGATCGTATTTTTTTTAAATTTCTTTGCACCAATCGACACTAGCCATTTTTTGAGCGATTGTCAAATTGTGCGGGATCCAACGATAACAAACCTTTTTTACGGTCAGGTGTTCATGCAATATCGAATGCATGCTGGTGGAGGAAGTGCCAAAGGATTGCTCTATCTTACGGTATGTCAAATGACGATCTTGCATTATCAGTTCTCAGGCACAAGGGCCGTTTTTGGGCGACCTTCTTCTTAGAGCGAGCGTCGGTCACGATTAAATTCATTAAACCAGTTGCAGTCACAGTGCTATAGGATGGTGCTTCATCGCCATACAAAGATTTAAGTTCAGCAATGCGCTCTTGTCGTGATAACCCACGTCGAAAGTTGTGAAAAACGATCGCACGAAAATGTTCACGAGTTAATGCCGTCTTTTTGCCAAATTGATTTTTTCAAGTCACTGTAAACATTTCAAATGATGGTCCTACGTCAAAACGTTCTGATTACGTTTAAACTTTGCAATGGAAAAATGTCAGATGGCGCCAGGAAACACTTAGCATTGCCTATAGCAACCCTCGTATCATATATTTTTTAATATATTTTTTAACAAAACAGTTAGTTTATTTAATATTCAAAAAAGTAAGGAAAAACCAAACAAATATTCCATTACACTGTGGAAAATTTAATTAAAATCTAAAAAAAGGCGAGAAATTCGTTTGGCGCACTTTACTTAAATGTAAAAATAGGAAGTTAATACAAAATTCAAGCCAACTTTTATATTTAATTAATATTAAGTAAGTCCTCCATTGTTCTGTATGACGGAAAAATTCAATTTGCCATCGATTCTATCAAATTTTGAATGGTTGCGAAGCTTAAGTCGAACAAACACTCCTTAATCGTATATTTTAGATCGATTGTGTGAGAATGCTCCGTAGGTTTTTTATTTGATTTCAATCAGGACTGCAAGCCGGCCATGATAATACACTGATTTTTTTCTTATAACCGATTTTGTTTGCTTGGATGCATGAATTAAGGCATTAACTTGCTGGAATACGAATATTACTTCTCACGTCAACATCAGCACGCCCTCAACCAATTCAATAAATCGGAATTTATTTTTGTTGATATTAAACAAATCGGTAACTTATTTTCATAGTAAAAGGCACCTCACACCATAAGGCTTCCGTCACCAAAATCACATTCGGATCTAACTAAAGGGTGGTTACATTTTATAGGCCGATGTTAAATGTAAACCACACCTAAACGTCAAATTTCTTTCTGCATTTCATTTGATATTTCTCAATTTCAGACAAATTCAATTTAACCATGGAAAGATACATAAGTGAGCAACGCGTTAAAGATATTCAGGCTTGTTATAAATAATCAATTTTCGATGAAAATCATCTTCAGGGATGAGGCACATTTCTACCTCAGTGGATTCGTCAATAAGCACAATTGCCGCATTTGGGCGAATGATAATCCAAGAGTGATTGTCGAAAATACAATGTTCCCACAAAGAGTGACTGTTTGGTGCGGTTTATGGGCTGGCGGTATCATCGGCCCACATTTTTTCCAAAATGAGGCCGGTCAGGCAGTTACTGATAATTGTGGTCGCTATCGCAACTTTTTATGGCCCGAATTGAAAGATATGGATGTGGACGATATGTGGTTCCAACAGGACGGTGCCACTTGCCACACAGCTAACGAAACAATGTCTCTTTTGCGCGACAAATCAACATCGGCCCTTAAAATTTAACCACCCTTTACATTGTTTTTACTTAAATCGTGCCAGTAGCAGCTATAACAGTCTGGGCAAGCTAAATTGAACTTTTCCCCGTCGGAAAAGATTTAATGTTCCATTCATTTTTCCAAGCCATATGCATTTTTTCAAGCTCCAGTCGTTTTAGTTTATGCACGCAGAAAAAAAAGTATGGTTGGGGTGACAATATTTGAAGAGGATCATACTATTGTTGAGAATATGGTTGTGGCTCAACAATATTATGATCATCACAACAATAGTATGGTTCACAGAGAACCATACTATGATCCCCACAATAATATCAGGTCCTCACACCAATAGAATTATTCACACACAACCATACTATGGTCCCCACAACCATATTATTATTCACACTCAACCATACTATGATCCTCACAACCATATTATGATTCTTATGATTATAGTATGTTTAACATACAACAATAGTATAGTCCTCACAACCATAGTATGACTCACACAAAACCATACTATTCAACAAACAATACAGATTTTTATTAAGTAAATTATGTAAAAATACACTAAACTCTTAATAATAGGAGTGACTTATTTAACAGTAGAAAATATTTACTTATTAAAAATATATCAGTTATACTTATCCAAAGTAGTTTGTTTTAAATTACATATAAAAGTACTACTATTGCGTACGATTCGTAACAATAACATTGTCAAATTAAAAAAATTATGCTGGTATAATTGCCGTAATCATATTATTGTTAACATAAAACCAAAAAAAAACAATACTTTTGTCGCACCAACCATATTAACATTGTTGCTACAACCATATTTTCATTTTTAAATTTGGCAACAATACTATTGTTACATTTCAACAATATTAGTATTGCTGCAATCATACTATTGTCAAAATTAAGTTCAAAAAACAATCAATGGCTGTTACTACCATACTTTTATTGCAGAGAACATACTATTGTTGCCGTGACCATATAGTAACCATATCTTTTCTCTGCGTGTGGGCATTTGAAAACCTAGGTTTATTTTGTAATTTTGTCCTTCTAATGGATGGTGTAGAATTTAAATACCGCGCAATTATTCTAGAGGAAACGGATAAGTACAGTCTTTTATTTTGCTGCAGGTAAGCCGATTTTTTGAACTTCCACACGAATTCTTTCTTAATCCTTCAATGTTAGTTTTGAATTGATTTTGGCTGGAGTTTTGATACCATATTTTTTGCCTTTTCGTAAATAATTTTTTATTACACATTGAAATGGTTTAATAATTTCGCAATTTTTTTATTGGACTGCCCAACTTTTTGAAGGGAATCGATGAAATTCTGTTGCTTACCAGACACCATTTCTCCAAAAATGTAACATAAACACATTTTTTTAAATTTTTAATATTTTGTACTTATAATTAGTATTTTATTTTCCAAAAACACACGTTCAGTTGCAGTTTTTCTTATTACACATTCGAAACGGTTTAAAATTTTCCAACTGTTTTATTAGACTGTCCAACTTTTTTAAGGAAATCGAGGAAATTCTGTCGCTTACCAGAGACCATTTCTGCAATTTTTTTTTTTAGTATTTTGTGCTTATAAATAGTATTATCTTTTCCAAACAAACATATTCACTTGAAATTTTTCAGTTGATAATATAATTTTTTGCTGATGCGTTCAAACGAATGTCGCACAAAAAATGTGTTAGTTTTTGAAACCATGTGATGTTTGCGTAAACAACAAATGTTCGCATTGAAAAGGTTCTTACATTCCATTGCTTACTTAGTGTTGTAATAAAAAAAGGTAACTACTTCAGGTCGGTATCTGATAGTCAATGAAAAAAACAATGTTCCAAATTATTTAAGGTGCTCTCAAACAAATGTCGACTTCTGTACTATTGTCAAAATGGAATTCAAAAACTATTCTATGGTTGTGACGACATACTTTTATTGCAGAGAACACTGTATTGTTGTCGTGTATCCATTTATTTTCTCTGCGTGTAGTACATAACAATTTCAGTGACTGCAGGATTTACGATAGCATCATAATGTGTATGTCAATTTGAGGTTATGTGTTGTGCCACACAAAATTTCATGATACCAATGATGACGTTAATGACGCTAAAATGGCAACGAATTTATTTATTGACGCTTCTTGCATGGATTTGCCAATAAAATATATTTCAAAGCAGTGGAGCCAGTGAATGCATTGCGAAGTTTTAAATAATTGGCCAACCAACTACAGAAGTGGCATAATATGTAATAAGGTCATGTCTAGAGATTTTTTTCCTGGTCTTTTTCGTTTGGCGGGAAAGCATAACCAATTTTTAAATTTCCCGGCATCACGGCCGAGAAAAATAAGAAATGAAAATTTACTTGACGTTGAACAACTTTTTGCTAGAATAAGTACAGAATACTATTCACAAAGCTAGTACGCACTCATTATTAAAATATGAACTTAAATTGCACTGTTCAGCACCATAAATTTCTCCGGATTTTCGTGACTCTTATTTTTTATTTGTATTTCCTAAGCACCTAAAACTGATTTAAGCTATTTACAATTAAATCTGTAATATTTTGATATTTAAGTGGTATCCATTCCAGCTGGTACTGACGTTAGTGACAATAGAGCAGTTCCGGCTTAAGAATTCAGGATCGTGATTATAAAAAGAAACTCTTTTTTTAAACTTTTAAATTCATATTTATTTCAAAATTACTAACTCTTATAAACTTCATACATTCTAGTTCAGTTTATCGTTTCCTCCCTCACAGACTATACGAAACGAACAAGAAACTAATCCGTTGAAAAATGTAGTCAATTTTAAATACAAATCTAAAATTGCAACTGCTTACCACCATGTTTTTTGCGGAACCAATTATGTCTATATTCAATTGTATCCTACGAGGGTTGCTATATATATTTCTGGCCTAGGCAACACTAAGTGTTGCCTGGCGCCATCTGACATTGCCATTGGAAAGTTTGACATTTTAACATAAACCTACTCAGAACGTTTTGGCGTACGACCATCATTTGTGTTGTTTACAGTGATTCAATTTGGCAAAAAATGGAACTAACTCGTGAACATTTTCGTGCGATCATTTTTCACAACTTTCGATGTGGATTATTACGACAAGAGTGCATCGACGAACTTAAATCTTTGTGTGGCGGTGAAGCAGCATCCTATAACATTGTGAAAAACTGGTTTAATGAATTCAATCGTGGCCGACTCTCGCTCAAAGGTAAAGGTCGTCCAAAAACGACCGTTGTGCCAGAGAACATTGATGCCGTGCGTGAACTGATAATGCAAGATCGTCATGTGACATACCGTGAGTTAGAGGCATCCTTGGTCATTTCTTCCATCAGCATACATTCGAAATTGCATGAACTCCTGGCCGTAAAAAAGGTTTGTTATCGTTGGATCCCACACAATTTGAAAATCGCTCAAAAAAAAGGCTCGTGTCGATTGGTGCAAAGAAATTTTGAAAAATACGATCACGGTGCTTTAAAAGACGTTTATAATATCGTCACAGGTGACGAATCATGGATCTATGCGTATGAGCCCGAAACAAAACAGAAATCGACCGTGTGGGTCTTCGAAGATGAGCCAAATCCAACTAAAGTTGTTCGTGGAAGAAGCAATTCGAAGCAAAGAGTCGCCTGTTTCTTCGGCAAAACTGGTCTTGGGGCGACTGTTCCGCTTGAACAACGAAGGACGGTTAATTCTGACTGGTACACCACAAATTGTTTGACTCAAGTCTTCGGAGAAATTCGAAAAATGAACAAGAGAAGACGAATCACCGTGCACCATGGCAATGCGAGCTCTCACACATCGGCTCAAACTAGCGCCTTTTTGACCAGGCAAAACCACGGTTTAGTGCGGTTTAAAAGCTGGTGGATTCATCGGTGCATAGTTTTTCAAAAATGATGATGGCCGGAATGTAACCGTGAATGGTGCTCACTATCGCGCCATGATATCGACACTTCGTTTCAACAGGACGTTGCCACTTGCCATACAGCTGCTCAAAAAATGGATCTATTGAGAGGTCATTTCGAAAAGCAGCTAATTTCACGTTTTGGACAGATGAGTTGGCCGCCTAGATCGAGTGATATCGCACCTTTAGACATTTTTTTTTTGGGTTACTTAAATTCCAAAGTCTATGCTGGCAAACCAACTACAATTCAGGTTTTGGAAGCCAACATTACGCGTGTCATTAAAGCCATACCGGTCGAAATTCTCGAACGAGTCATTCAAAATTTAACCCTCAGAATGAAAACTCTGAGTTGTAGTTGCGGCCAACATTTAAAGAAAATTATATGTAAAAAATAAATGCCAAATCCTTTTAAACTACCAATAAAGATTCCACACTTGATTTGAATTTTTATATTGTTTTTTGTTCTGAAAAAATACCTCTAGATGGATCACCCTATATATAGCAGCTCTCGAATTCAATAAGATTCTATTATAGGATTTGAGAGCATATTTCTTCTACTCAACTCACCCTTTTGGGATGCCGTAGTATTTTTAAACAAAAGTTTAAAAAGTGTTACTTTTGTTTTATTAATGGAATTTCTATTAACTTAAATTTAAAAAAATTACATTAATTAAATACAATTATTATATGTTTTATTTGTTTTTAATGTAGTTGGCATATAATGACAGCATAAATTAACGTTAAAATGGTTTTATAGAAAATTATCCACTGGTGGCATTTAAAGTCTAATTCAAACGATTTTATAATATCGAATATATAAGTAAAATGCCCTTAAATTTATATTCTTTCACTATTAATTATTAAAGTAACTCAGCTTTGTAGGATTCGCTTGTACTGATGGAATGCTTGAGGTTTATGTTATCTCGACGGTTTGGTGAGCAGTTGTGGAAACGACCCCGTTCTCTAAGTTTAGAGGTTTTTTCTTAACATGGACCATGGTTGGCCCTTAGCATGCAGCAGCTAACGCACTGAGTTTCTTAAAATCGTTTCATAAAAATGACTTATATTTTGATTTAACCTTTACAGAAATTGGCTTGCGGACATTGTTAAAGGGGAATACAATAGAATTTCGACTCCAATTATGTTTAAGTTCTTTTATAATTACAAAAAACTTTACAAAACATGATTTTATCAATATTTAATGTAGTTTTTATTATTTTGCGCTTCGATCTATATTATTTTAATACATTTAAAGGCGTATGCATGCATTTTTTCTTCGAAATACTATTGAACGCCCGGTTCTCTCGATTAATGGAAAATGATTTGTCGGGTGAACCCGTTTATGCTTACGGTTATGAACATTCTGTAGCTTACCCAGTAACTTTCAGCTATTGTGTAGATGTAGTTATACCTTTTCCGTGTCACCGATTTTCAATAGAAGTACTGAACATGTTAGTGCACCAACTAGCAATTTGTTGTACTTAGTGAATATTCAGGGAGTGGCAAAACTCTGTGCCTGAGGCAACATATTTAGTATGAGTGTGTTCCCTTGCATAAGTTTATAGAAGAAGGCGTGCGTCGCGTGTTATAATTGAACTGGTGAAAAATTGATTTCTTTTCGAAGATTTTCTTTGTAGAAAAACGCTACAGAATCTTAAGATTGATGAGGCTTTAGATTTGTTGAATAAATAACTCATAGAAGTAATAAAAGCATTGTCGACACATTAACATGGAAACGCGCCAAACTAGAGGCTATATTTCTTCAGTCGCCGCCATCTAGTCACTAGCGCATTCCTTTGCATTGTTACATATGCCGCCACCGCACAGTGGGATAAAATGCCAAAACATGAAGACTAGTTAAAGAAAGCACTCTGGCCAGGAAATATGTATTCTTCTTGAATTTTAAAACTATACTCGTAATAAGGAAAATAAAACGAAATTTGAAAACACTTTAGTAAAAAACATTTTATTTTGAGAAAATAACTTCATAAATATATTACAAACTTCAGTTTATTAGGGACACCCCTACAAAAAAAGTTTATGCCATCTTCTTCAGAATGATGCTGGGAGCAACAAAATCGACACAAGTAGTGGAGCTGACGCTCATAGGGAACGAATAAATGACGCCGCCCACTTACCTTAAAAGGTTGTAACACTACGAGTCCAAATTTATTTTTATTTAACGTATAGGACGTTGTTGGAACACATTAGACCTATAAGTATTTTAGTGTAAGGTGGGGCAGGGGTGCGCTGATTAAAATTAAATAGATTTAATAAAAAAAAATTGTTTTAGTTTCTGTGATTCAACGAAAAACATGTGTTTTATTTTTTGTGATTCTTAACTTGAAGAATTTTACAAAAAATTCAGTACCCGTGATTAGTAGCAGCTGGCATTAGCATTCCGAGTCCCTAGAATAGGCTTACCTGTAGCTGAAAACCCAAGCCCGACTGAAGGCCGTATTGTATTTGCAATAAACTGAGTTCAGATATTATTCGAAAAATTTATTTGTATTTGTTATGGCTAAAAACTTACAAAAACAATACTTATGCCAAAATGTAGGGTGTTCGATTTAACATTTAAAATCTAAATCGGTTGTAAAAAAGTTTTGATAATTTTTTTCAAAATCATTTATATGACTACCATGACTGGCTCGGCAGTAAATAGTCCGATCAACCCAATTTTGTAGTTTATTTTATTTTGTTTCTAGTCGAGTCTCTTCAATGTCAACTTTGGTTTTTGTTTCAATGCTTCAGTTGTCTCTGGATGCTTTGTGTAATATTTATCATTTATGGCCCCCACAAAAATAGTCCAAAAATAGTAAAATCTCAGCTCCGAGGGGACAATTGACGTCACAATTTCGGCAGATTATTCGGTTTTCAAAAACAGTTAGTAACGTTGGTTGCGTTGGCTGTGTGACATGTGGTCTTGTTGAAACCGAACCATCAACCATGTTAGTCTCTTGAATTTCCGTAACGTGGCCCAATGATGCTGCCATCCCAAAATTCACACCAAATAGTGACTCGTTGTGGATGCATTGGCTTCTCAATAGTCACGTGCGGGTTCTCTGAACCCCATTTTCGGAAATTTGCTTATTGACCAAAATGAAAATTAGCTTCACCTGAAAACAAGATTTTTCGGTAAAATTCTTCATCTTCCGCCAAACACTCTTCAGTCCATTGGGCGATGCGAAGACGCATCGGATGGTCTTGAAGCTTCAGTTCTTTGACCAATTAAACTTTGTTAACCAAGCTCTTTATGCGAAATTCTTCTCAAATAAGTACGAGAAATGTTCACTTTCTGTTAACGATGGCTAGTTTATGTTGATGGATGCTCTTGGACATTTTCAGCCACTGTATCAATGTTTTCGATTGAACGCACTAGGAGAGGACGTACTTGGGTTGGTTTGTTCAATAACGATCCATTTTTTTGAACTCGCCTCACAACTTGAAGCACACACTGAACTGAAGGCCGACCTTTTCGTGAAAGTTTTTCACGTAAATTTCTTGCAGTTTGCGTTATAGACTCACTACTTTGGAAGAAAGTTTTTAATATTTCCATCTGAAAAAAATTAAAATAAATGAATAATTTTTTTTTTTACGAGATAACAAAAGTTCGAAAGTGCAATGCCTGACGAACCCATGGAGCAAAATTGCCCACCCTTTATAAAGGAACTGATAAATTAATACTTTGAACTGGTAAATTTTTAAAAGGTTCTTGCATTTTACGTAGGTGTTATACATGTATTTTTTAAGCAGCTACTAATCGGTTACTACGTAATTTTACTGAGGTAAGATTTTATTTTTCAGTACACAAATTAAACTAAACATGTTTCTTCTATTTATTTCTCTAAAAGCATGTTTTGGGTTAGCAAAGCGCACCAGGTTACGGCTACATTAGTATCAAATGCGGGAAATTGTTCTCTATAATTTTGAAATTCCGTGGGCTTCCTCTGACAGCAGTCATCATGTGTTTTTGAATTGGGTCTTTTGGTTTTAAAGTTAGCAAAGAAAGTGCCGTATTTTATTTAAAATTTTTTTTTTAACATATTTTTAAGGTCACTTACGTTTTAGCTTTTTTTATTTGAAAATATAATTTTTTCTTTTAACGAAAACGAAGATAAAACAAACTTAACGAAAGAGCACCCGTTTTGCAAGGGTATCTATTTTTACAATTTATTTAAAAACAATAATTAGCGGAAAATCGCGCAACATATTTTAAAGTATTTTTATATACTCGTACTGTATCATATATTTTTTTTTTGACGAACGTTCCCACGCTGCTCACACCCGCCCCTGCCGACCAAGGAGGCCACGTCCCCATGACGTAGGGACAACGTACACATTATGGACCGATCCTTAATGGAGATGACAAGAAACGTCATCCATGTAAATTAGCTACAGATATTTATCAACAGCCAATCGGTACAAAAAATATTAATAATAATCACTAGAAAATATAATTTAATAATTTATAATATAACCCCCACCTTAATTTAATACAATAATATAATCCAATCAAAGTATGAGAAAGACTAGAAGCATGCAATACAAAATCAAAATATAACCACCACCTTTCTTTATTACAATATTAAAATCTAATAAAAATAATATAAAGCATAATATACTCGTACATAAGTATTTACGAATAATAACAATTACTAAACTTGTTTATATCAGCTTAAATTGTTATGAAGACAACGAACCTTGGTTTAGTGAGTTTAAATTAAAAATTATTACAGTTTTTAATGAATCATAACCTAAGGAGAAATCAATTAAATTCTACGAAATGGGTCACCACATGCATAATTGTGCCTTTGAAAATCCAAGTGTAAGAACTGATAGTATCTAGTAGGGTAACCATTCAATTAATCATTATTCGATTATCCATTAATCGTGTTAAAAAATTAATCGAACAATTTAATAATTCATTTTTTCGAATAACGATTAATCGAACAAACCAGTGCGATTAATCGATTAATCGCTAAACATACGTGTTTATGGCAAGCAGTCCATCTTGAAAAACCCCTACAATGTGGCAACTCATATGGCAGTGATTTGTGAACAAATTTCATAACTTTCCAAACACTTCCAAACACAAAATTGTCAAAACAAATTAAAAACTTTATCGTGTGTCATAGCATAAACAAAGTTATAAAATTCGAGCATGAGTTACGTGTGGAAGCATTTCAAAAGAGACAACAATGACAAATCAAAAGCTTATTGTCAAAAATGTCCAAAAGTTTTAAAATGCAATGGCAATACAACTTCTTCGCTTCTTTACCATTTGCAAAGTGTTCATCACATGACACCTCACCATGGAAATTCCGAAGAACAACCAACAACATCTGGTAAAAGTGCAGCAGGAGCAATTGAAAAATATGTGGAAAAGAATCATATAAGGTGCTTTGAAGAAATTGTCTCAAGAAGTGTTGCAGAGGACGGAATGTCCGTGCGATCGTTTAAAAAGTCCAAGATCATAAACTCATTTCTACGATCAAAAGGTTTGGACATGCCGTCAAGTGAAACAACCATTTGGAAATATCTGAATAACTTTTATTTAAAAAAGAAGTCTGAACTTACACAAATTATTCAAAACTTGCAACAATCAAATGGCCGATTTTCCATTGTTGTAGATGAGTGGAGCGACGTTTCCTATCTAAAGTACATAAACATAACGTTACGGTCATATGACTCAAAATCATCAAGCTTTAAAGTGTACAATCTAGGATTAGAAGAGATCAAAGTTAAAGGGACTGCAATAAATATTCAAGAAATTATTAATAAAAAACTGCAAGAATTTGGGTTAAATTTTGAGAGGGATATAGTTTGTTCAACCCATGATGGTGCTGCCACAATGGTAAAGTACGGTAAAAATATACCATCGGAATCGCAAATATGTGCGAATCATGGTATACATTTGTGTATTACCGACACTTTATATTCCAAAACTGATGAAAACGAAACTGAGAGTTCCGCTGAAGAATCAGAAGAAGATGAGGGCACTGATGTAATTCAAATACAAAGTGAATACAGTTTAAAACGTGAAATAAAAGAAACTATAACCCGCCTACGCAAATATGTAAGAATGTTTAACAAATCGCACGAAAAACAAAAACAGTTGCAATATTATGTTAAACAACAGGAAGGCAAAGAAATTCGTCTTGTGCATGATGTTAAGCATAGATGGTCTTCTCTTTCGAATATGATTGGCAATTTCTTACGAATCTATAAATGTGTCAATCATGCCCTATTAGATTTATCATTGAGCCCATTTTCAGACTTTGAAATCGAACTTTT
Organism: Hydrotaea diabolus; assembly: GCA_963513945.1. Taxonomy (NCBI): domain Eukaryota; kingdom Metazoa; phylum Arthropoda; class Insecta; order Diptera; family Muscidae; genus Hydrotaea; species Hydrotaea diabolus. Next base: position 62,267,224 of record OY740717.1, on the reverse strand, counting down.
AATAAATGTAAATAACACTTTAAAACCATTTGACATTGCTGTAAAAGAATTAGGTAAAGATACTGCTACTCTCATTGATTTTGAGGGTAGTATAAGATTTTTATTAAAAAAACTACTAACATTAAAAACTTGTTTTGCAAAAGACTTAGTTCGTCAACTTAAAACACGGTTTGCAGGCCGAAGAAACCAAAAATTAAACACATTAATAATATATTTAAAATCTGGAATTTTCCCAAGTAGTGATGACTTGTCTAAATACTCGTCAAAATCCGAAACTGAAGAATATGCTTGCTACTTGTATACTAGGTTATTTGGAAATCATAATGAACAAGTTGTTTCGGACAATAATGAATCAATTAAAGAAGTAGGTGGTCTTGAAGAAACTGACCTTGTATTAGAACTGTCATCGTCTATAAGAAGTGTACAGTGCCCATCTAAAAAACGTAAAATACATAGAGACGACATTTGGGATGATTTAAAATATTTAGGTGAATCTCAGAAGAGAACACACAAATTAGAGTGGCTTTTTAATGCACTTTTAACAATTTCACCTACTTCTACAATGAGCGAAAGAGCTTTTTCAAAATCTTCTTTTATAAAAACTAAGGAAAAAAACCGTTTAAAAGCCCAAAATCTAAACAACGTTTTATTTTTAAAAGATTATTTTTTAAGATCGCAATAAAAATTTGTGCTAGTACATACAATTATTAAATCTTAAATAAAGTGCTTATATGATCTCTTAACATATATCTATATATTATATATTTGTTGTATTATTACAACGATTTGTGAATTGTACCTTTATTTTATATATTGAAGTTGTTTTTGTTACGTTTTGTTTTGTTTTAATAAATGTACCAAGTACAATGTTTGAACACTGCTTTCTTTTTATTTTGTTTTATTTTATTCGATTAATCGAATAATTTGATTGCGTTTTGTTCGGTTAATTGTCAGATTGAAATGTACGATTAACGATTAACCGATTAATCCAAAAACCCGATTAATTGGGTACCCTAGTATCTAGGAGATCTAAATGGGACGTTAATAAAAATTTTTGATATTAAGTATTCAGAAGCCACAACCCCACATATAATTTTATATACCATCATCGTATTCATCATAGTTCGCCTACTCTTCAATGAGGGCAATTTAATAAGATTTAACCTGCCATTATAAGAAGGAAGTTCATAACCAGTATTCCAGTGAAGACCTCTTAAGCAGAATATTAAAAATTGTTTCTGCACGGACTCAATTTTGTTAAAATAGTAATCATATTAGGGATCCCAAACCACTGATCCATATTCTAAAATTGGCCTAACTAGGGAAATATGAAGCTGTTTCGTAGTATACAGATCAGTAAATTCTTTTGCCCAGCGTTTCACAAAATAAAGACACCATACGCTTTATTTACCATAGTAATGATATGGTTATAAAAATTTAACTTTCTATCCATCATAAAACCGAGATCAATATATGAATCAACCGATGCCAATTCAGAGCCACATAAATTAAATTTAGTAGCCAACAAACTACGTCTAGAAAAGCACATATGCTTACACTTTTTATACCCTCCACCATACAATGGAGGGTATATAAGTTTTGTCATTCTGTCTGTAACACCTTGAATTAATCATCGGAGACCCAACAAAGTATATATATTCTTGATCCTCATAAAATTCTAAGGCGATCTAGCCATGTTGTCCGGCTGTCCGCTGTTGAAAACAAGATAGAGCCTGCATGAAAACAGCTAGGGAGCTGAAATTTGGCACAAACGTGTAGTTAACCTAGCATAGTTGGTATTGAAAATGTGCTATATAGCTCTACGGGAAGTTGGTGTTGGAGACCCTCAACCGACACTACCTCATAAAAATTAGTTTTTTATTTGGAAATATCCGTCCAGTTTCTTGAGCAAAATCACTGAAATTTTGCAAATAATAATCTCTATATAGGCGCAATCATCTGTCTAAAAATGGTTTAGATTGGGCCACCATTTCTTGTACCTCCGATACAAACGTGCTAATGGGCCTTGAGAAATAATATGACTATAACTCACCACAAACTTGACCTATCGATATGAAATTTTACACCTCAAGATTTCTATATACAACACACTTCTACGCTGAATTCGGTTGAGGTCGGATAAGTCCTACTGGTACCTCCCACACTAACGCCAAACTCTATTGAGATCGGAAAAGTCCTACTGGTACCTCCCACACAAACGGTCTCGTGGGCTTTGAGAAATAATATGACGATAACTCACCACAAGCTTGACCTATCGAAATGAAATTTTGCACATAAAGATTCCTATATAGAACACACTTCCGCACCAAATTTGGTTTTATTTGGGAATCTGGTGGAGGGTATCCAAAGTTCGGCACAGCCAAACTTAACATTTTTTACTTGTTAAGGTTTAATTCCTTAAAATTAAATTCACTCCAAGTACTAAATCTGCCTATAAAAATACTCATTTATTTTGAAAATATGACAAAATAGGATATATTCAAAAAAAAATTAAAAATATTTCTACAACGTATTGGTCCCTTAGGTCCCTTTCTCTACGCGCTGTCACATATGGTATTGAAATTCTTTACTAGTAATATAAAAACTAAAACGCACGATGTTAATTGTAAATAAAACAAAACGTTTTCAGAGAATTATCTTAATATTTTTTATTATGAAAGAAGTATCTATGACAATTATGTGTTAAATTAAATATTGATCAAATGCTTGCCAAGGCTTCAGTGGAATACCTCTGTCCGATATTTCCAATGACTCTGAGACACAATGAAGGCTCAATGTCATTAATGCGCCGAATTATCTCATCTTTTTGATCTTGGATTGTTCTTGACTCATTGATGTACACTTTTTCTTTTGAATACCGCAAAAAAAAGAGGTCCAACAGTGTCAAGTCACACGCCCCAGTCACACGTAAGATAACACGGCCATTGCATTTCTGGCGCAAAAGAGCCATGAATTCGTTTGCTGTATGCTAAGTGGAACCATCCCACAGTTATCATCGTGCATTATGGACGGACCACCATAATTGATTATTCTTTCATCGAATAATAATTACTTTTCAAAAAAAATTAAGTTTTCACTAAAGCTCCTTTTTTTTGAGATTTTTGCCCTTCTGTGCGCCGCCTTCTCTGTGCCCCATGGGCTTTATTTGTCTGCAGATAAAAAGAAATAATGGGAGTATGAACTTGTGCCCTCCGTAAATTAATTTTGATTTTGTTTTATGGCATGGACACATTATCGAATATTAAACCATAACGAAAATCATATTCAACGTTACATCTTGCGTGTTGGTAAGACCGACAGGCAAACAGACAGACGAACAAACGAAATCTCAATAATTTGTGTGTTGTTGTTCTTGTTGTCTCAAACATTCATTTATATGTGCATATGTATGTGTTCATTTGATTTCATATACATACATATTATTTAGTATTATTATGATTCATAAAAATAAACATCCATGTCATGGCAATCTTCTTTGTGCGCCTTTTTGGCCCTGAGGACCAACAACACCGAACATACACCAGTACTCGGTTTCCTCCTTGGCATGGACACCGATCCCATCCTTGCGGCTAGTTTTTTTTCGTTTTGTTTTTGGGAAGGCAATCATATGTGCTGACATTTGAGATTGTCTTGTCCCAGTCGAAGACGAGGAGATGTTGTGTCGCATCGATATGCCAACGATACTGTTGTTGTTGTGTGACTGTGCTCTCCCTGTTGTTTTTGGTTGTGTTGCAAAAGGACATTTGTTACAACAATTGACCACATAATGTGCTCTATCCATTATAAGTGTGGTTGTTGTCGATGTTGTTCGCCCTGCCTTGTTGACTGGCTGTGTTGTATTGGGTGTTGACTGTTGGTTGTTGCCCTCTTGACAAATCGAAAAGTTAACAACTGCAGTCGTTTGACTTTTCCTTTGATACGATTCTTCTTTAAAGCCTTACAGTTTACTCCTTTCTCGGTATCCTTGCTAATGGAAAATCGAAGGAAACAAGTGGACAGTTATATTTAAAAACTATACAAATCTGATGAAAATTTATGCATTTCAGTTGTTGGTGCTCTTGGACTTGGTCTCGCAAAAAAACAAACAGAAATTTTTAAGTGAGAGCAAAAGAAGGAGAGCAAAAGCGAAGAGCATTGCTAGCTTAACTTGGGATTCGACGAAAATCGTTGGCACCAATTATAAGTATGTTGTAGAAATTTGTCGTTTGTTGCAAGACGTTCTCAAATCATATTGTAATGCCAGCAGATTATTTCTGAATATTTATTATATTGAGTGGCAAGACTTTAATTGCACTCATCTCATGTTAATGGGCACTACACACAGAAAAAAATCAATTGTAATTAATTTCGAACTACATAAATTTTGTTGGACTCGAAGACTTTCTGTTGCAATCACTAAATATTTTTTAAAGCAGCTGTATGGAAGTAACTTGGTTAGCCAGCAAGTTGGAAATAAGTCGATAAAGAAACGAGCAAGAGTTACCATTTATCTTTTTAATTATTTACATAAGCCTATGAAATTACAATCCATACAGACTAGCTAAATCTAAAAATATATTATATCTAAAATATCATTAAATTAATACTGTTAAATTCTCTTAAAGTTCTCACAAGAGGCTTGTGTGAGGAATAATTTGTTCTAAGAACAGGAATATAAAAATATTCATTAGAACCTATACACCTAATAGGTGTATTAAACCCAAAAAAATAAGCAGTTCAGAGCAATATATGAGGCCACAAATGAGTATGTATAAAAACAGTATAAAACACTTTCTACGACGATTTACTAATGTTTCAAGATATATCAGCCTACATCTGGCTTTATACGGTAGAAGCGGGCTGGAAAAAGGCACTGCAAGTAGAGCAAATTTTATAAAATGTTGTAATCTCTCAATACGATTACAATAAATTGCATAATACGGGGCCCAAACAATGGAACCATATTCAAGTTTCGATCTAACAAATGTTATATACGAGGGCAGTTATATATATTTCTGGCCTTATAATGAAAATGCGAATATTTATCATCAAAAATGGTTTTATTGTTTTTCAAAGTATTCTCCAGCATGATTTTGCATGTGCTGAAAACAATTGTCGAAGCACTTTTTCCACTCCGATTGAGACACCTCCAAAATATGGTTATTGAACGCTTCAACAGCATCTTATGGGACGAAAATCGTTGACTACGAATTTTTTTCTTAATGTGCGGGAATAAAAAGAAGTCATTAGGTGTCAAGTCAGGGCTGTACGGCGGATATCCCATTAATTCGACGTTTTGGCCGGTCAAAAAGGCGCTGGTTAAAGCCGATGTGTGAGAGCTCGCATTGTCACGGTGTACAATGATTCGTCTTCTCTTGTTCGTTTTTCAAATTTCTCCGAAGACTCTAGGCAAACAAATTGTGGTGTGCCACTTAGAATTGATCGTCCTACGTTGCTCAAGCGGAACAGTCGCCACATGACCAACATTCGTTGGGTTTGGCTCGTCTTCGAAAACCCATACGGTCGATTGCTGTTTTGTTTCGGGCTAATACGCATAGAACCATAATTCGTTACCTGTGGCGATCTTATAAAAATCGTTTGTAGCACCGCTATCGTATTTTTTCAAAATTTCTTTGCACCAATCTACACGAGCCTTTTTTTGAGCGATTGCCAAATTGTGCGGGATCCAACGATAATAAACCTTTTTTACGGCTAGGTGTTCATGCAATATTGAATGTATGCTGGTGGAAGAAATGCCCTAGGATGCCTCTATCTCACGGTTTATCGCATGACGATCTTGCATTACCAGTTCACGCACGGCATCAATGTTCTCTGGCACAGCGGCCGTTTTTGGACGACCTTCGTCTTTGAGCGAGCATCGGCGACGATTGAATTCATTAAACCAGTTTTTCACAGTGCTTGGAATGGTGCTTCATCGCCATACAATGATTTAAGTTCATCCATACACTCTTGTCGTGATAATCCACGTCGAAAATTGTGAAAAATTATCCCACAAAAATTTGTACGAGTTAATTCCTTTTTTTTGCTAAATTGATTTTTTCAAGTCAAAAACATAAATGATGGTCGTACGTCAAGACGTTCTAAGTACGTTTATGCTAAAAAAAAGTCAAAGATTCCAATCGAAATGTCAGATGGCGCCAGGAATATATATATTAACCCTCGTACAACAACCTTCAGGTATATGGATTTGTAAAATCTTTACTATTTCTTTTTATAAAAGCCAGAACTAAAAAGGCTTTTCTCATAATGTAATCAACATGCAAATTGAAATTTAATTTAGACTCGAAAGCAACACCTAAACCTAGAATGTTGTTAACTGTTTGAAGTTGCTGATTGTTAATAAGGTAAACTGAATTAGTTACCATGGAACGCCTTCCACACGGGAGATAGACAAATTTTGCGATGTTAAATGGCAGCCGATTTAATTCAAAAAAATTGAACAATCGGTTTAGGTGCTGCTGAAGTAAATTTCTATCATTAATACTCAGTATATTAGTTTATACCATCAGCATAAATTAATAACTTAGAAAACACTAAGAAATATCATTAAGAAATAATATAAACAAAAGAGGGCCTGATATACTATCCTACGGTATGCCACACGTAGCTACGTAGGGATCAGATTTAGTCGAATTAATTGATACAGAACAACTCCTTTGAGATAGGTATGAGCTCAGCCAACTCAAAAGAGAAGAATGGAAGCAAAATTTTAGGAAGTTTTAACAAAAGTATACTATGCGAAACTTTATCAAAAGCTTTGCAGAAACCGAAATAAACCGTATTCAACTGAAATCCTAATTAAAAATTGCTTAAACAAAATTAGTGAATACAAGTAGATTAGAAATCGTAGAATGGTTTTTAATGAGACCATATTGGTGCTCCGAAAAAAAGGATTAACGACAGCACACAGTTTTTTATATACTAAATGTTCAAAGAGTTTAGAAATAATAGAAGATAATAGAGAATGCCACCCTATGGCCCTGCCTTATGAATAGGAGTAATTGATGAGATTTTCCAGAAATCTAAGAATATGTCGGCTTTTAAAGAAAAATTGAAAATGTTCCAACGATAAGTTTTTCTTTTCAGTTTATATCCTACACGGGCTTTTAATATGATGCAAATAAATAAGAGATTATCGTAGAGAATTGAGAGAATACACGCAGAGAAAACATATGGTCACTATATGGTCACGGCAACAATAGTATGTTCTCTGCAATAAAAGTATGGTCGTCGCAACCATAGTTTTGTTGTTTAAATTTAATTCACAATAGTCACAATAGTATTGTTGCCAAATTTAAAAATAAAAATATGGTTGCAGCAACAATATAAATATGTTGGTGGAACAAAAGTATTGTTTTCATGGGTTTTATGTTAACAATAACATGATTACGGCAATCATACCGGCACTATTGTATTTTTTAATTTTTTTTAAAGAAACTACAAATTTGTATAGCTGAAATATTTTTAATAAATAAATTTATTTTTTTTACTGTTCTAAATCGCTCCTATTATTACATAACTTACTAAATAAAATTCTCTTTTGTTAAATATAAGTAACAACTTAACTCAATCTTTACAAACAATTTTGAGTATCATAGTATGATTGTGTGTAAGTCATACTATGGTTGCACGTTAAACATACTATGGTTATGAGGATCATAATATGGTTGTGGGGATCATAGTATGGTTGAATGAAAACAATAATATAGTTGTGGGGATCATATTATGGTTGTGTGTGAATAAATCTATTGTTGTGAGGACCATAAAATTGTTATGGGGATCATAGCATGGTTGTGTGTGAACCATACTATTGTTGTGATGATCATAATAATGTTGTGTCACAACCATATAACCATCAATAGTATGATGCTCTTCGAATATTGTTACCCCAACCATACTTTTTTTCTTCGTGTAAAAAGAATCGAATCATTCGTATTTCTATTCTCATATACAATTCAATGTGTTATATTTTATTATATGTGGCAATTGATATTTGTATGTATTGTATGCCACCTTAAAAAGGCAATATTTAAAAAAAAATATGTTTTTATTGCCACTAAAAAAACCTCAAAAAAATAAAAGTTGAGAAAAAGCCAAAACAAATTTTATCTGGGCTCCTCGATAATGGTTTTTTTGATATGTCGTTGTGAAATTTTTTTCCTCATGCCAAAAGCAATCGAAAAATCGATCGTACAATATCGACAAATTTTTGTCCTTACAAATCGAGCCATCTAATGCACAACAATCTTTATAAATACATTAGCTGAACCCGGCTCGCGTTGCTGGTCCTTAAGACTCATGTCACTCACTTATTTATGGAATCATTAATAGTGCATATTGAACCGGTGTCAGGTGAAATAAGAATATCCACGTTCCTACAAATTTAATAATAGTTTGTCAGTTTATCCGCCGTTTACCAATTCGATGGAAGTTTAAGCCCGCCATCATCTTATGTATCAACATTACCAGAAGGTTCATCCGCCACATCAAGGCAATTACCCAACTACAGTGATGATGGTTCATTCATCTTTATTAAGAGTACACATTGCCGCCTTTGTCCCAAGTCACGATTGAATGGAACGATTTGGCGCTAATGTTAACAGCATGAAGTATTCCACTTCGATTTATAATATTTTCTCTTTGCACAAAATATATTTGCACAATTTTCCGACTTCTTTAATTGATTGTTCAAAATTGTCATTCACTCAAACCTTTTTCTTGTCATTGCGAATACTGCAAAAAGACCAAATCGATTGATTATTTAATCAGCGTTACAATTTCTTTTCTTAGGGCTGCATATGTCCTAATATCGATATTTACCACGACCTTGAGACTCATAACTACTCTCCTACATTTAAATTAAGAACACACTTACCCGGAAAATGAATTGCTGTCTTAGTATAAGTATATGTAACAGCGCATAGAGAAAGGGACCTAAGGGTAAACAAATCAATTTTCACTTTTTTTTGATGTGGACAACATCTGAGCATCAAATGAGACCGATCCCATGCCCCAAAAGAGTTGGTACACCAAAGATACACGTATTTAAATCATTATCACATATGTTCATTGCCACCTGAAATGCAAAAGGTAAAAAATGCACAAAACTTAATACTTTTACAATGTTTTAGGCCTTTACGATAAAAAATACAAATTTTATTCCCATTCAAACATCGGCTTTATTAGTAACATGCGATCAATCTAGGGGTTTTTTCCAATAGGGTTTTGTACAGATTATGTCTGAGTTTTGTTAAACAATATTTTTTTCAGTATTGTTTGCCATTTCATCATGAAATGACTTACACCGCAACAACGTCTCTGAATTGTGCAACTGTATTATAAAAATGAGAATATTTACTGTTTTCTGTTGTGTGGTGTGGTCTTGACAATTATGAAAATCGCCAGCCAGTGAAGTTGGCAATGAGCTCGACATAAATTGTGAATGTAAAATCAATTAAAACTTAAATCTTGTTTATAATAAAAGAATATTTTTTTAATTTAAAAAAAATTTTGAGTTACTTATATATCAGTTTCGGGCAGTGACCCCTTCAATTATTTCGAAGTCCGATAGGAGGACCTCAACCGAGTGCACCCAGAATACATCTTGTACTGCGTTTCAGGAAGTCGACTGATGTCTGTTACGTCGGCCTCAGTTATGGGGGCCTGTGTCAACACCTTTTCCCCTGTTTCAGTGTTACCATTGACCATCCTTTAGCTCAGAGCATCTAAGTGTGACACTCTTCTTTTTAGAGTGTTTATGTTGTCAAGCAATGCACTTTTTGCAGGAAAAATATTTTCTTTTGGCTTACACAAGAATCAAACTCAATTTTATAAGCGTTCATCAGTAGCTGCTTGATTTTGAATCCTTCGCCTGTTTAATAAATTTAAAATATTTAGTTTTCAACTTTTTGATTCAAATTTTTAATTTTTAATTAGTATAATTTTTATTTTCAGTTTCTTAGGTAAAGATTATGAATATAAGTTAAGGGCTCACTGAACAAAACAATAATAACTCAAAAGGGTTTTAAATTAAAAAAAATATTTTATTGGTTTTGTGTGTATTGTTGACCCTTTAATTGAATTGTTGTTTTATCGTTCGAACTGGATATAAAAGACAATTCATTTTTAAATTTTATATTTATTTGTTTCCGATATATCGACTAACTTAGTTAGGGAATATTTAAATTAAACAATTGAAAGTCCGACTGTTCTCTACAAAGGCTTTTTTTATTATTATAAACTAGATTTATTTTCAGTGAACTATAAATTCACAGCTGAACTCCAGATCGTCCCAAAATCCTCTCATAAGCTTTAATGTTAGAAAATAAGAAATGAAACTAACTTTCCCTGCTTTTGAAACATAATATACACCCTGATAAAATTTTCATACGAATAATTCAAAATAGTGAAATATATGAATACAATAAAATAAGGCAACACTAAGTGTTGCCTGGCGCCACCGAAACAAAACAGCAATCGACCGTGTGGGTCCTCGAAGACGAGCCAAATTCAACGAAAGTTGTTCGTGGAAGAAGCACTACGCCTGTTTCTACGCAAAACTGGTCATGTGGCGACTGTTCCGCTTGTGCGACGTAGGGCGATCAATTCTGAGTGGTACACCACAATTTGTTTGCCTGAAGTCTTCGGAGCAATTCGAAAGACGACAAGAGAAGACGAATCATTGTGCACCATGACAATGCAAGCTCTAACACATCGGCTCAAACCAGCGCCTTTTTGACCGGCCAAAACGTAGAATTGATGGGTCATCCGCCATACTGCCCTGACTTGGCAACCAATGACTTCCTTTTATTCCCGCACATCAAAAAAAATGTGTGATCAACGATTTTCGACGCCAGAAGATGCTGTTGAAGCGTTCAAAAACCATGTTTTGGAGGTGTCTCAATCGAAGTGGAAAAGGTGCTTCGACAATAGGTTTGAGCTCATGCAAAAATGTATAAATATGCTGGAAAATACTTTGAAAATCAATAAAACCATTTTTGATGATAAATATTCGCATTTTCAATATTAGACCAGAAAAATATATAGAGCCCCTCGTACTGTAGTTAAAATTTAATCTTATTTGACAATAAAAGAATAGTTTATTAGTTGTAGTTAACAGTTTTAATCTTGTAATGTAGAGTCTGTCTCTTGCACCCGCACATACATACGCCGTATTCAAGCTGGACTCCCCTGTTCTTACTGCTCGCGATGGGTATGGCTGGATAGTGAAGGGATATTTCGAGCTAATCCAAGTGGTCGACTTGAGAAGATATATAATCGCCTATGAAATGAAAATACTATAATAAATACGACCAACCAACAACCTCATCTTTTTTCAGCAGCAAACAATTTGGACTGAAGGATCCACAGGACCAACAACCAAGGCGTTCTGCCCACTGGATAGAGTTGGCTTTTAAATGGATCGCTGGCTCACCGGATGCTACAGGTTGGGACGCAGTTATGTAAAGCTAAAATGCACTGGTGGTAAATAACAATTATCAGAACGAGGTTTACTCTGAAACTTTAAAAACAAAACTTAAGAGACTGTTGACGGAATCGTAACGGTTACAAACGATGTCTTGGTACGCAACCACCTGGCAAAGTTTTCGCAGAAGATACAACATAAGGTAATAATCCTGAAGGATGTTGTAACCGAATAATATTCGAGCTTGTGAAATGATCAAGGCCAGAGAGCAACAATTTATTGAACAAAGTAGAAATAAATCAGTTGATATGCGAAATAGAAGTACTTCCCTATAGTAACGTCATGGAAGACGTCGAATACGGCGAACCATCAATCTATACGAATGGAACCTTGCTGCTATACGTGCTGACCATGTCAAAAGTTACACAAACGAGTTCAACCACCAAATCACTCGAGCAGCTCCGAAGGATGGTGGAATTGTTTTATACGACAATTCTGATGAACATGCAAGAGGCGAACGGTGTCAAGGATTGTTGCCTCCATCTCTCCACCGATATGGTCCGTAAGAAGGAAGTGCTTGACTTTGTACCCAAAGAAGTTTGGATAATAGGTCAAAGGTGGTAAAAAACCCAGTTGCCACTGTAAAATCTGTGCGGAATCAACGGTTGAAATACTCAAGGAAGACACAATATTCCAGGATAAATTCAAAAGCAGCTTAAGATCAGATAAAAACATAATTATCGTAAGGGTTATTTCATTTTACAGCTGAGAACGAGATAATAACAATCGATAACCAACTCTTTTAGAACACTTCAGGTGTGCAGGTTCTTCCATCTGTGTCATCTACTATTACAGACAAGAGCCTGTTAGTAAAACTTAACTTGGTTTATGGGATGACTCCTGATAACATACGTCTTCTGGGTCATCTGAAAGATAAAGCTACCTGGGTCGCAACGTCTGAAGCCATTGGACTACTCCTGCTGATGGCACTCATTTTGCTAATCTGAAACAAGTTAACAACGGGAAAACCAACCCTGAGGTAAAGCTGTCGATACTGCACTTGGGTTCTCGTAAAGCACCAGAAAAGGGCACCACCCAGAATCCTGATCTACGGGACGAAGATCCTTAGAGGGGAAAGAGTTATCACGCACCTATCCCGACATTCTCAAAACAGCTCTTTACACGTGCGTAATTATCCTTGTCAATATTGTTTCACAATGTAGTGTAATGCTAACCACTGCCATTTGCATTTGGTGGTTGCTCTTGTAAGAAAGCAAGGCTGCGGTTGGCCTCAGACAACGACAGACAATAATCGGATCGGTTAGCAACGCGCCGCTGCTGGAGGAATGGTGTGGTGATGACAACTACAGGGTGGCTGATAAAAGCCGCTACCAAAAAAAAAATTCACAACTTTTTTTCTATTTCATGAATCAGTATAACTTTATTTTTTTATTTTGTAGAATGATTTTAAGATTTTACACAAATGGATAACACAGAAACAAGAATTTTATTTGTCCGCCGCTATCACGCACTGGAGTCCGTAGTTATGGTTCAAAGAGAGTATAGGCGCACGTTTGGCGGCAATCCTCCGAGCAGATGGACCATAATGAGACTTGTTAATGATTTTGCAGCATGGGACAGTCAACAGAAGACCTTACCATCGAAACCCTTCAGTTCGGACGGAGGAAATAGTCGCTGCAGTAGCTGCTGCCATACAAAACAATCCAAGAGTTTGGACAAGAAGCTAATCTGCTCACATGGGTATAAGCAGACAGTCATTGCACTCAATTGTGCACAAAGATTCGGACTTATTTCCTTATAAAATTCAAATGGTCAACAAACTGAACGCAGCAGAATTCCCGATTCGCTTGGAATTTTGCCAGAAGATGCTTCAAATGGTGGAAGAAGACAGAAACTTGTTGAACTGTCTTTTCATGACTGACGAGACTCATTTCGATTGAAACGGCTACATAAACAAACAAAATTGTAATATATGGAGTTCTTTCAACCCACAGATACTCCATGAGACGGAAGTCCATCTACTTCGTGTCATAGTGTGGTGTGCAGTTTAATCGCGCTGCATTGTCGGGCCCTACTTCTTCGAAGAAAACGGTCACACCATTACAGTTACTTGAGCATGTTGAGAATGAGAGTTTCTTTCAAGTCTGTGTGGTTTCAGCAAGTTGGTGCAACTTCTCACATAGCCCGGCCTGTTATGACAGAATTGCGACGAAAATTTCCCAATAAGCTTATATCCAGAATATCCACATTCCGTTGGCCCCCAGGTCGCCTGACCTTACGGCACCTGACTTTTTCTTGTGGGCTATTGCAAACTGGAAGTCTACGAAGCAAAACCAACTAATTTGTATGAACTAAAGCAATCCATTCGAGACACAATTGCGGCGATTTCTGTCTCAACTCTCCAAGCAGTAATGAACAACTTTTTTGTAAGCAGTAATGAACAACTTTTTGCAACAACGAGCAGGGCGGGGATTTAAATTTCTAAAAATTATGCTTTATTTAAAAAAAATAAATGGTTTTTAACATAGTTAAAAGAAAAATGACTTCCATACTCTTTAAAAAAGATGTTATTGAGTTTCTTAATGTAGCAATATTCATCAGCCACCTTGTATTAGTATCGCCAGTCAGCGGAGATCGGAACGAGCTGGACTTTAATTTTAAGTTAAAAATACACGGTGTCCGTCGGGAAGGTATACTACTTTGTTTGTTTATAAAGAGAATGGATCTCATATTGATAAATGTTTTATTTACTGTAGGCAATTATATATGGAATACAAAATCAGATAAATGTCCGCCTCTGGTAGCCTCACAAATACGAGACCTTTTGAGCACATTTTTCATTATATTCTCACACGTTTCACGCGGTATTTCATTAATTTCATTACGAAAATTTTGTTTGAGTTGCTCGAGCGTTTCTGGATTGTTTGCGTCAACCTTCCTTTTCAGATATCCCCACAAAAAGAAGTCCGGAGCAGTCAAATCAGGCGACCGTGGAGGCCAATCAACATCATTTCTTGAAATAACTTGTTGTGGAGGCCAATTAACATCACCATTTCATGAAATAACTTGTTGTGGAAAGAGGTCTCGCAGTATTTCCATTGTAATCCTGGCTGTATGCGATGTGGCACCGTCTTGTTGAGACTACATGTTAATCAAGCCCAAAGCATGCAGCTCTGGCGTTAAACAGTTTTCAATCATATTATGATATCTCTCCCCATTGATGATATCGCTCCCCATTGTGTCCAAAGTAGTTCTTTGAAGACCAAGCTCCTGAGCACGGCGGCGAATTGAGTTTGATGGATTGTTTGGAACACTTTCTTGATCAGGAGTAATGTTTTCAGCCTATCTTGCAGTACGTTGTGATCCATGCTTCGGCCTATCAGCTACAGACCCTCTTTCTTCGAAATCATTCACTACACGATAAATAGTGCGTTTTGTTGGCTCTATGAAATAAAGCCCCAAGAAATATGTCCCTAAACTGAAAATAAAATAAAGTCCCAAAAATATGGTTTTATTTCGTTATGAAACTAAGCCCCGATTCCTACAATGAAATAAAACCCTAAAAAGATGAAAAAAACCCCAAATCTAAAATGAAACAACATCCCATTTAATTTGTTTTTTATAATGAACTAAGGCCCCATTTTTTGAAAAGAAATATTGTTTTATAGTTTCTTTATTGAAAAATTAATTAAATATTACAAATATAACAAACACCTGCATTGTATCTTCAACAATTTGTCGTCAATATGGACATTTATAGTGCTCTAATCCCTTGCATCTGCTTGCAATTTTAAATTGCATTTTCGATTTGACTTCAGCAAAAGCAAACCTAATTGAACCTGACGGCAACAACGGAAGCGTCATTATTTTATGATAAGCCACAGATGCTGCCTTCGAAGCTTTGATATAGTCAAGCCTTAATTTTCGGCTACACATATTTCGCCTTATAGCTTGGCAATAATGAATGAAACCTACAAAAATAATTTGTTTTAACAATCAATTCACACCTTCATTAAACTAAATATAATTGGAATTTCAATTTTAAGAAAGTGTAAACTGGTTCTTCGACAAAATTAAAGCTTTTTTTCCAGCACCACCAATTTACACTTACAGAAAGACGTGTGTAAATACATAATGCAGAAAGACAATTCGAATTTCAGTTTTAAGTAAACGTAAATTGATGGTGTGGAAAAAAATTTGCACTTAAATTTGTCAAAGTGTAGGAGGGGGAGAGATTCAAAATTCGCGCGAATTTTGAAGTGTTAGCGATGCATAACTGTTATTCAGCTTGTGTTTTGCAGAAGGAAGGAGATGGCGAGAACTAAATTAGTGTCACTAATAGACGAACACATGCATAAGACGGAACATAGTATAAGAGACAGACTTATACTCGACACAATGGGACAAACTAAGGATTTTTTGAAGAAAAATAAAGAGTTGTTAATACTAAAGTCGAACAAAGGGGGAAAGACAAAAAGGCAATAGATAAAAAGGACTACGAAGTTAAAATCAGAACAATTTTGATGGACATGTGCACATACAGACGCTTAAAAAGGGATCCTACTTCGAGTCTGAAAACAAAAACAACAAATTAGTGGACAAGTTATTCAGCTCACATTTATTTAGCCAAAATGACAAATAAAAATTAACCAAATGGACAGCAACAGCGCCCAGAATCTACGGACTTCCCAAAATCCATAAAGAGGGTACACCACTACAACCGATTTGTTCCTCCATAAACTCACCGGCGTATGGACTTAGTAAATACCTTATAAATATTTTAAAGAACGTGACAAGAGAATCACTATATAATGTTAAGGACACAGGGGACTTTTAATCTAGGATTAATAACACACATATTGGCGATGACGAAACTTTAATTTCATTTGACGTGGTATCCTTATTCCCTAGCATACCAGTAAATCTAGCTATTAAGAATATAGAGAAAAAATGGACTAATACAGAGGAGTTCACCAGAATCCCAAAAGACTTGTTTATTGAATTTCTGACTTTTTGTATAAAGGACACTAGAGATTTCAAATATGAAGATAGAATTTTCGAACAGAAGAAATGGATACCATTGGTATCCCTTTCTTCTGTTCGAAAATTCCCCATAGGGTTCACCGGCATCGCCGGTTATAACCGACATTATCATGGAAGAGTTGCTGAAAGTTTCAATACAAAGAATGCGTACAAAGCCTAGACTTATGACTAAATATGTTGAAATATGTTTAAATATGTTGATTTTAAAGAAAACTGAAATTGACAACACTCTTCAAATACTTATTTCATTCAATAGATAAATACAATTCACAATGGAGAAAGAATGTGACCAAAAACTTCCTTATCTTGACTATAATTCACCGACAAGGCAATTTGTTAAAATTGGATTGGTATCAAAAACCAACATCTTCCGGACGATTAATAAACTTTCACTTCAAACATCCCCGACGAATTATAATTAATACAGCGACAAACTTTATTAACAGAGTTTTCAACATAAGTGACAAAAGTTTCCATAGTAACAATGAAAGACGGATTAAGAACGTTTTAAAGAAAAATGACTCCAATTAAAACCATAGAGGACTTAATTAGACGGACGAAAACCAATTATGATCAAACAGTTAAAGAAAAAAGATTAATAACTTATAAAGCAATGACGTACGAGTACATACCTGGTTTCTCCGAAAGGTTCAACAAATCGGACGTTTATAATAATGACAAATTTTTATTAACGCCCCGAACGTTTAGGACAGTTAACGAATTATTTATATTCGAAGGTGGACAGTGAAGAAAAGTCCAATTTAGTTTATAAGATTAAATGTGATGGTGACAAGTCCAACGTATGCCAAAAGGTATATGTTGGCACTACTGGGACAAAATTAAAGCCTAGACTTTTTCTCACAAATCTGACATAAAAGCTGTTGATAGACCAATCGAGCAGAAGACTGCTCTTGCGAACCACTGTACTTTGACTGGACACAAGCCAAACTTTAACGACGTAGAAATTTTAGCACAAGAGAGGAATTATAAGAGAAGATACACTTTGAAGATGCTTTACATCAACGACGTTCCTACATCTAAGAGAATAAACTTTAAAACTGACTCGGATAGATGTGCACATATATACAGACATATTGCTAATAAGTACCGACGGAAAGACATACATTAGTTGAATATAAGAAGTACAACAGGACAGAAGTAAAACAATTATTAATATGTAATTATTAACAAAAATTATGTTATTCGTGATAGAAAATTGTGTATTGTTGTAATTTTATGTTCTCGGTTTTGTTTTAGTGATTACCCCTGATGATGGACGACGAAGTCGGATCGAAATATTGGGTTATTTAAAATTAAATAAATTATATAAACACCAACATCTGTTTTTTACTTATGTTCTCAAGCCTAACAATAAAAAATAAGAATCTCCAGAAAATCTAAAAAATAATATTTATGACTTTGTTTCATTTTAAAATTTAGGACTTTATTTTATTTGAAATAATGCTCTAATTGCCAAAATGAAATAAAGCCATAAAAAAGATGAAACAGCACCCCAAAGATCGTGTTGTTGCTTTCTGAACACATTTTTGGGGCTTTATTTCATTTTCAGTTTGGGGCCTTATTTCTTGGGGCTTTATTTCATAGATCGCGTTTTGTTGACACGTCGTTTCTCCCAAAAATTTCACGTAACTTTCTCATCGTCACAGTAATCGATGATTGATTTCGATAAAATGTTTTAACGATTAAAACACGTTGGTTTATCGAATATTTTTCCACAATAAATTTGCCACGTCTCTACTTCATGACTGCCAAATATGAACTGTCAAGACTAAGGTTTACCAAAACGGCGGCAAAACAAAATAGTATACCTTCCCGGCAGACTCCCTGTACATTGAAACTGAAATCTTCTTTATAACAATAAAAATTTTTGTTTAATTTACCACCAATATATTTTATTCCTGGTTTGGGCAGTGAGATCTTCAATTCCTCTTTTATTAAAATGACACAGTATCCTTAACTTGTATATTTTTACCAAAACAATGTATGCAATACTAGTATATGTGACAGCGCATAGAGAAAGGGACCTAAGGGTAAAAAAAACAATTTTCATTTTTTGATGTGGACAACATCTGAGCATCGAATGAGGCCGATCCCATGCCCCAAAAGTGTTCCCTCTCAGAGATATGCGCGTTTTATGAAAGTGATGTCGACGACTCTAAGCGCAAATAGAAAGGGACCTAATCTTTAAAATGACCCTCCTGAACAAAACTTTTCACTTTTATTTTTGATGTGGACAACATCTGAGCATCGAATGAGACCGATCCCATGCCCCAAAAGTGTTCCCTCCCAGAGATATGCGCGTTTTATGAAAGTGAAGTCGACGATTCTAAGCGCAAATAGAAAGGGACCTAATCTTTAAAATGGCTCTCCTGAACAAAACTGGTTTCTAACCGTAGGTCCCTTTCTATTTTGCTCGTCACATATTGAGAAATTTCTGAGGGGTAGTTTATTATTGTTGTATAATGTATTTTTTTTTTTTGAAATTTATACTTAATTGACAGTAAGGCTTTAAATTACAAGCAAAGTTGAAATAAATAAAATCGAATTAAAAATCCTTTTGCTTACTTCAAGTGCTACCACGATGTTGGTGGTGCTTTTGAGAAATTAAAAGTTTACCATGACGAGTGCATTCGTTTAGAAATAGAAACCTAGACATTATGATGTTTGTAGCTAGGTTTCTGTTGAAGAGAATTCGTCTGTGTTCACTATTTCAGACCTACGTTAAAAATAGCTACTGAACCTACACCAAAGTCTCATTCCTTGAACTCACATCAACACCTAATCATTCACTTTGGCTTCGGAGAGTGGTAGGTGAGGGCCTTAAATCACTGCAGTGCAGGCTAATGAGAGGGTAGGTTCTTGAATCTCTGCTGGAAAGATTTACAAATTAAGATACTTAAGGAAAGTAATCAGCAACTTTTACAATTGTATAAATGCCACCTCCAACTATACTCACACGCATACACACATGGAAACTTTGACAAAGTTGAAAGGCTTTAACACACACTCACACTGAGAGGACCTTTCCATAAATGAGAATTCATCACAAAGAGTGTATGTGGCAGAGACGCACAACACATGGTCAACTCACAGGCAAGCAGATACAGGACCATTGAGCGCCGGGATGACTGGATTGTTGAACCTTTTGTTGCCCGAATAAACGGCATGGAAACGACCGAGTGGGACAACCAATTAGCATCTAGTGTAATTAGTTTACATACACACGTACCCACGCACTGACCAACCGGGCCAAAGTTCTCCGTATTGTCGGTGCTAAGAGAAGGACGTGGTCCTTTCATGACGTTGCATTGAAATGGCTACGTCCACAAATTAGGAGCTTAATCAACTGGCATATAAATCAGACGGTCCAGCCAGTCCAATATAAATATATGTGGGTAACCAGGTGAGTATGACAAACATACGAGAGAGTGTCCGTGTGTGTGTATCGCATAGATTGGCTGATGACAGACAACCTTAGAGACTAGCGCAAATAGCCAACTAAAGATGGCCCAGTCACAAGTCCCTTGGTGGTCAGAGTAAGCACTGTATACTTAATAAGCATTGCTTATCCCCGCACGAGTATGTGTCGCACAATTGTCGTGTGTCCTTGGAGCCCAGTGCAAGTGGTCTGTTTCCGAGCACAGTAGAGTCCACCTTTAAAGCAATGCGCTGACCAAGCCTATAAAATTGTAGAATAATCGTCACCATCATTGCGGCGGGCGTTCATTCATGACAATATTATCCATATCGTCGTCCTCATCTTCTTGCAAACCAATGTACAATTGCCGCCAATGCAGCAACAAAGTCCCCGACTTAATCTGTAGTCATAAAATGCGATTTTATGCCATGTCGGCCATTTCACAAAAATATTTATATTTAACATAACAAGCAACAAAGTTAGCCAAAGTTATTTTCTTTGGAACTAAATTTAGAACAACATGAAGCTAACATAGACACAGATAAAACGTCGGTTGTCATTCGGTTGGGACAACAAAAAACCGAATGTTAATAGTACTGATGGAAATTCGGTTCGATGTACCATAAGATGATAGATATGATAATGGTATGGCACAGATTACTTACTATTCGGCGGTTCAAATGGAATAAAGTGTAAATAATTGGTTGGCAAAATAACCAGTTGTAGCAACAATAGTTTGGTTCGTTTGTTTAAACTATTGGTAATGACAACAATTAATTTTGTTTTTATTACTATTTTATAACTTACGCTCATTGACGACACGAAAAATAAGAATAAAAAAGACAAGTTATTACGTCGTTAAGTTTGGTCAGACAGAACCTTTATACCCTCCACAGCAGTAAACAATAATAGTCCATTTGTTTGCTGTGTCCGTCCCTAATATCAGCCAAAAATTCTCTATATTTGACGCGAAAAATAGAAAGGGACCTAAGGTTAAAAACCAGTTTTGTTCAGGGGAGCCATTTTAAAGATTAGTTCCCTTTCTATTTGCGCTTAGAATCGTCGACTTCACTTTTATAAAACGCGCATATCTCTGGGAGGGAACACTTTTATGTTGTCCACATCAAAAAAAGAAAAAAAATGAAAATTTATTTTTTTACCCTTAGGTCCCTCTCTCTATGCGATGTCACATATTTGGATTCGTAGCAAAATTTGCTTTAATTTTATTACCCACATGTCCATATTGACTTTATTTCGCCCGTTTTCAACATGCAGAATGTTTTTTTGGGTCAGGTGGGCAAATATGCCCACGGTTGCAAGTGTGTTCCAACTCACAGTACCCATTTTAACAATTTTCGTCGGCACAAAAATATGATTTATTATAAAAATATTTAAAAAATGTACTTTTTCTATGTATCTTTAATCCCTTAATGAGAAACTTTTTCCCCCTGGGCCGATAATGCCCATGTAGAATTCGGAATTTATAGTTTATAAACCATGATAGTGCAAATTTTCAGGGCACTAGCTTATTCCGTTTCATCTCTAACCTACTTTCAACAGACACACCGACGGTCCGTTTTAATATGTGACTTCTAAAGCTGGGCGACCGGGAAATATAATTGCCAACTATCTACGGCACCACGACCTAAGCAACGTTAAAAAGAATATTAGAATTTCTTCGATGCTTATCATTTATTTTTTGGACAAACCATTCGAAAATATTCGCGGTTTTGTGAATAATTTAGTCATTATCTTTAGAAGTCTTTGAAAAATTACCCTGTTCACATTCGATCTTTCAAATCCATCGATAATTCTTGGCATATAAACAGAGTTTCAAAATTGCTGTTGCATTTCCCCTTGCAAACTTTTTGGTACCAATACTCCTGTCATCGAGTACTTTAGGTTTAAAACAAATGGGTTTCAAGCGATACCGCCAGCCGAGGGACACATTTCGTAGAGCCCATCGGAAAGCATAGAAACAATTTTGTTTTAGGTCATCCATATCGCAGTACACTAAATTGGAGAAAGCTCGGATATAATTATCATTTTTGCGAGAGCATAACAATAATACCATGACTGTTCCAAAATGACTCGTAGTTATGTGAAATGCAACACTGCTCCCATCAAGTACCATCTGTTAATATACTACTGTGAAATTTTGGGAGACAGCTGTACAACCTCGTGAATTTTGTTAATAATGTCAAAGCTCTCCACGCGATACTCCCCACAGCCACTACGATACTTAAGGAAGGTCCGCACCTACAAGTCAGGTTAGAACAACAGTTGCAGGCGCTCCTGACTACCCATGGCGAACCATACATCGTAGGACTGGTCACCTAAAGTTGAAGGCATCGATCGTGAGATAGTTTAAATGCAGACAAAAGTGCCTACATATAGATTTTACGGTCTAAAACCATGATGTACATGCACATGGCTTCCTCACTGCTCTGAGGGAGGTTTATCTCTATCTCCGGTCAGGTTCCGTTACGAAAGTTAGAATGTCAAAAGAGAACCAACCGCCGTTTACAACGGACACGGCCTAGCTTGACATGCGCTAATAGAGAGCACTCCGCTGAACATCAGAAGAAACAACGCCTATGGCAGATCAAGTACGATCTTCACGATCTAGAAAGAAAGGTCCAGCGGTATAAGAGAGAACCTTTAGATCATCGAAACTATCAGGTAGGTCTGAACAACATTCACGCCGATGAAGCCGCAGCAGCAGTATCCCGCTACTGTGTAAATGTAGTGCTAGGGGAGCATCCCCCGGAGATTTCACCTGAGGAGAAGATACTACCTCGGCAGACGCGCGTGGTTCTGGCGCAGCTGAGATCTGGATGGTACATCCGCCTCAATTCTTACTGGGCACATGACGTGCTGCACCTCTTCAATTGTCCGGCCAAGCCCACTCAGCTGACCTCCAGGTCTCTGTGGACGCATCCAGTTCAAATGGCGCGTTTCCGCCACCTGGATAGAAGCAGATCCCTTGTAGACGAACAAGACTTCAAAATAAAATATATTGTTGCTACAACAATAACAACGCTTATGGCGCCCAGGTCCCGCATGTCCTCATAGCGAGTCAAATTTGAGTTTTTAAAATTATTTTTTTTAAATATCTAGTATTTTGTTTTAATTAAAATTTGCTTAAAATTTCAAAGCCGCCGATCTCTTTCAAATATTACCAAATTTAAAGTTGTGAAAGAAAAACTTGGGTCATTTTATCGAGAGCGTTCATCAATTAGCCTTTCGGGATCATGCGAATTATTAACCCGATTTTTTTCATAATAATAAGCATCGTACATAGTTTGGTATTTTTAATTTTAGCAGTCTATACTTATTTCAAAAATATATAATTTCAATAATTTCCCATCATTGATTTAAAGCTTTCTTAAATTGTCGATTCTACAGCCTCGCCCCACAATGTCGGCCTACTCTTTAATCGCAAAGGCCGTAAACAGCCCCCTCGATTAAAATCTCCCCGACAAATAATGCTGGTTTCAGATCAATTATAAAATAGGGATATACAGATGGTTGGAATCTCCCCTCAATTCTCATATCAACAGAAATCAATTCAAAATAATTTTGACTTTGATGCAATTTCCATGCTAGCGGCCAACTAGCCTTTATGCCCTTTTTACTTTATGTCACAACAAAGGACTAATGGAACGGGATATGAAAGCCGCCTTAATGAAATACTTTTCCCAGCCAATAATTCAAATATTCCCGTCCCCGTCTTTTGTCAGGACATGCCATAGGTTACCTACCGACAACATTGTTCGTTATTGTTGATGATGCCACTTAAAATCGGGGAAATCGAATGCGATGATGCGTGGCAGCAAAGGACAAAACGAATTTCACACACACATACTTATACACAACACGGACACACACTAATATAGAGATAGTCGTCCCACATAATAAATGGGGTAGATAAACGACAACGCGGCGAAATATTATACGGCTGGAATGTCCAAGAGAAGGAGGGCAACAAATGTGCGCTTCAGTGAACTGTGCTTGTGGGGGTATGTACTCGTATGATAAACACTTAACCACCATCATTCAGGATATCATCGTCATCATTATCATGTTGCACTCCTACCTACGGACCCCCACTCATCCCCTTAAGAATTGCGAGCATTAAATGACCGTATACATTTGGCTTATACAACAACCGACAGAATGACGATTGTTGGTTTATTGACCGTAGGCAAAGTGGACAAACCAAAAAGGTAGAAAATGAAATACATATAATAAAACAAGTAAAACACCGTTAAGTTTGGCTAGGCCGCACATTATATACCCTCTGACTAAAGCAAAAAAAAGTTTTTTTCGGACCTTTCGGCCCATCCCTTACCTCATCCAAAACTTCAAAATTACATTATATACGGATTGGTGGCTAAATTTTCTTTCATTTTTGTACCCATATGTCTAT